>JAWNNP010002080.1:0-19640 GCA_035044805.1 Leucophenga maculata | reverse complement strand
TTTATTTATTTATTCAAGAACTAATTTAATAATTACAAATTATAAATAAGCTGTATGTATGAGCAATAGCAACGAGGGCCTTCAGCTCGATATGACTTATGTATGTAGAAAATAATTTAATGAATGTATATACATATATATATATGAAGGTATGGATATAGGGAAAAAAAATTAATCATGGATCAATAATGTTTATAATATTTATAATATTAACAGCGGTTTATATACTAGTATTAACTTAAATTAGATTGTAGATTGCTTTCTCTTAAAAACTGTAGAATAAGTCTTAAATTGTTGCTAGTTGGATTGGTTAGTGCGGGAAGTGGATTTCCGTTTGGGAAGTATAGTTCACGGATTGATAGAGTTTTTGGACATTCACTTAGAAAATACTGAAGATTCAGGTTATGGTTGACAACACAATAGCAATATAGAATAGGCTGAGCTATTTTGCACAAGTATCCGTGTGTTAGTTTGGTATAACCAAGGCGAAGTCTGATATATTTTATTACATCTAGTCCTCTGAATTCATCTAGAGGAAGTAAAGTCAGGTAATGTTTAGTTGTAAGTCACTTAGGGTTAACTAATTTGTACCAATTTGATGTTTCATAGTGAGAAGTGAAATGTTGCTGGTTGATGAGTGATTTTATGTAATTGATAGTGTCTTCTGTGGAGTAGTTTGGTGAAGTTATAAGAGTGGAAACTGCATCATCTTTAGCAGTTCTCTCTGCCATTTCATTACCCAAAATTAGGCATTGGCTTGGAATCCAGATTAAGGTTGTTTTATTAGGGTTTCGTATGAGTATATTTCTAATTTTATTAGCGTAAAAATTATTGGATGTGATATTACAGATAGATTTTATAGAAGATAAAGAATCAGAACAAATAGCGAATTTGCCTTGTTTTTAATGGCAAAAGATGTACCTTCTAGAATAGCGATGATTTCTGCAGTAAGAATGGAAGTGTTGTTTTGTACATTTGCAGTTTTGATTACAGAGTTTTCGTAAGTAACACTGTAACTGACATTGTTGTCGGTTTTCGACCCATCTGTATAAATGAATGTACAATTACTTAATTGTTCTCTTAAATTATTAAAAAGAGTTCTGAATAGTTTGGGATTAGTATTTGATTTAGAAAAGTTATGCAGAGATATGTTAATTGATGAAGGCATTAGGTTCCATGGTGGTAGGGGTCTGCCAATAGTGGAGATGGGGAGGAAAGGTACATTTAGCGTATTCCATTTAAAAATTATTGTGTGCATAGTAGACGGTGCTTTTGGTACCTTCTTTGATTTAGATATCTTTTTAACGAACAAGCATAAAGGTGAATCGGCGCTATAGAGTAATCACTTAAAAAGTTTTAAGATGGTAAAATCTCTCTCTAGCTCTAATCCACGAACTTCAGCTTCGAAATAAAGATTTCTAATTGGAGTGGTACGGAAAGCACTAGATGCAAAACTTAACGCTGAGTTTATTATAGTTATTAGTTTAGAAGCGTTTTTGGTCCGAAAATTTATAGTCCGTAATAGAGTTTACTTAGAAGAAGTGTTTTAACCAGTGAGAGTAGGATTACGGTATTGCAATTTAGTTTTGGGTTAGATAAACATTTTATTACATTTAGTTGGGTTGAAGCTGTAGAGCATAGGTGTTATACATGTGAGTTGCACCTGTATTTTTTTTTGAAATGTATCCCTAATATTCTTAGGGCAGAGACTTGCTCGAATGTAAATTTTGGGATAAACACTGTACATGTGCAACGTATTTTTGGATGTATTTGCATTTAGCTGGGGCGAGTCTTGCTCCGGATGAGTTACACCAATTGTTTATGTCTTTAAATAAACTCGTTAAATTTATTGTTGAATTTTTTTCTTTGTTATTTTTTATAATTATATTAAAATCATCAGTATAAGCTAAGAAGTCAATATCTTTATGAAGCTGAAGCGTTGAGCATAATTTGTTGTAGGCAAATAAAAAAAAGAATAACGGATAGCGGTGAACCTAGAGGTATCCCATTATACAGTGGATAGGGCAAAGAGCAACTGGAGGCAACGCGAACTCTTATTCGACGGTTCGACATAAATGAATATATAAAATTGGTTATTTTTGTCCAATACCCCACTCTGTTAGTTGATCAATTATACTATGTAGTCCTATCCTGTCGAACGCTTTTTCAAAGTCAAGCGATAGAATGGTTATGTGCTTTTTCTTGGATATGCTATCTGCAATTGCATGGTCTACATACAATAGAGCATCAATTGTAGATTTGCCCTTTTTGAAACCAAACTGCCGACTGTTGAGTAGTTTGTTTGTATTAACAAACCACCAAAGTCTATTGGCTATGATTTTATCTAAAACTTTTGCTAGACAGGGGTTGAGAGAAATTGGTCTATATGATTGTGGAAGGTGTTTCGGAGATTTGGGTTTTACAATTGGTATAACTGTACTTGTCTTATATTGTTGGGGTAGATAGCTGTTAAGGATTTTGTTGTAGAAATGGAGAAGGCGATGTTTGTATATTTGGGGAGTATTCTTGATCATACTATATGTTATCCGGTCTGCTCCTGATGTTTTGCCTTTTAGCTTGTTAGGTGCTGCCGCCAATTCGAATTAAATTATGTCGGACTCAATACGCATAGTATTTTGATTCGTACAAATATTAAGCGAATTGTTTAACACACGCTGCTTGGACAATTGAAAGATAGAAGTTTGTATTTTCTGAAAGGTTGGACCAGAATTTAGCTAGTTCATTTGAAATGTCATAACTGTCAGTTATAAGTTGTTGCTGGTGAGATGAGGATGTCATGCAGTGTATATTAAATTTAGTTTTAAAAAATTGTAATAAGTAAATTTATTCATGATTGTGCATTCGCTTTTTTGTAGTTTAGAATATTAGTTTGGTTTAAGTTAGTTTTGACTAATTTCCAATATTTGTTTTTATTCTTTTTAAGTTCATTTAGCTCTTTGTTCCACCATGATACATTTTTCTGCGTAGTATTGGGTTTTGTTTGGTTGCTCCACGTAAGTCAATATTCATTTCTCGTCTTGCAGCAACCACCACTGAAGCTGATTTTAAGAATTACTTTAATTCGCAGTTTGATTCTACTCCAAACGTTCCGGTTTAAAAATTTGATTTCAATTACACTCGCTCGATTTCATCCTTGAAGGTGATTGTTCCAGTCTCGCTTTTCGATACTCTCCTGTCAGCTAGTTTTTGGCGAAAAACCATTGTTGTGCATGAATACCTTTCTAAAAATAGACATGCTTCAGAGCAGAATGCTGTTGAATTGCCCAGTACTTCTTCTAAAATATCAAAAAACTAAGTTCACTTTCTTTCCTTATTCACTATCAAAATGTGAGAGGGCTAAGAACTAAACTTAGAGATATGTACCTTAAAAGTTTATCTGAGTGTGCTCACGCCATTGTTTTTACTGAAACATGGCTTCAACCACATGTCTTAAATTCTGTCGGTTGAAGAAATTTGCATTTTCAATATAGCTATCAAGTTTTTATGTGTTAAAATTTTTGACTTTTTAAATATAACTGTTTCTGGTGGCGCCACCTATTGGTGGGTATATGAAATAAAAAGCTTGATCTCTTGTTGACATTTCGTAAAAATTTTAAGACAATTGGACAACTACAATCGAAGTTATCGATCAAAAAGTGACAGCAGATTTTGGTCATCGGTTGTAAAATGCATTTTGAACAAAAAGCAAATATTAAATTTTGTTTTAAACTTGGGAAAACGTTCGCTGAAACATTTTAAATGATGAAAAAAGTTTATGGTGATCAGTGTCTATCCCGTAGTAATGTGCATGAGTGGTTTAAGCGATTCCAAGAAGGTCGTGAGGACCTCTGTGACGATCAGAAGTCGGGCCGGCCAAAATCAGTGATTACCCAAAACAATATTGAAAAAGTGGGTATTGTACACCGAGAGTTCGTCCCACCTGGCCAAACGATTAATGCTGTGTTTTACCTTGGTGTTATGAAGCGTCTTTTGTCACGCATTCGTCGTGTTCGACCACAATACCGTGAGGCAGGGTCCTGGCGC
This sequence comes from Leucophenga maculata, assembly GCA_035044805.1. Taxonomy (NCBI): domain Eukaryota; kingdom Metazoa; phylum Arthropoda; class Insecta; order Diptera; family Drosophilidae; genus Leucophenga; species Leucophenga maculata. The sequence continues at coordinate 15,596 of JAWNNP010002080.1, read as the reverse complement.
CTGTTGCACGATAATGCGCCGTCTCATCGGTCGACGCTTGTCACTGATTTTTTGACAAAAAACTCCATATTAACCATTAATCACTCACCCTACTCACCTGATCTGGCACCCTGTGATTTTTACCTATTTGGAAAACTTTATTTGCCCATGAAAGGACACTGGTTTCAGGACATTTCAGCTATCCAAAAGGCGACGACCGATATTCTCAAGAGCATTCCGAAAAATGACCTTAAACACTCATTTGAAATGCTAATTGACCGGGCTAAACGCTGTATCGAAGCACAAGGAAACTACTTTGAATAAAAAAATATAACTTTTGAAAAATATTAATTTTTTGTTGTTTTTTTTTGGACAGTCCCGTTTCTTTTGCGACAGACCTTGTATATCCGTTGAGAGAATACCTCCGGTAATATCACCAGAATATAATTATCATCCTACTTTGCAGCTTTCTTTTCAGCTCGATAAAGTTGCTCGTGTGGGGAATGTTAAATCTCTTCAACGAGTCAGATGTTTTAAGAAAACTGACTAAGCCGAGTTAAATCAGCTGTTATTCAGTACTGATTGGACCATACACGAGGCTTGCACTGACGTTGAGGCGGCAATGAATATTTTCTATTCAACCGTTTTCAATAACTTTGACAGATGTATTCCTTATACAACTGTATCAAATTCAGCCAATAAGCTACCTTGGTTCTCTCGTAGCCTCAGTCGTTTAAAAAATATTAAGTCTCGTCTTTTTCAAAAAATACAAGGAAACCGGTTCCACTGTCGATTCCAGTAAATCTTCTATTGCTCGCTCTAACTTTAACTCATTAAATAAACAGTGTTACAGTTTGGGAGATTGCACATTGTGTGGAAAGTTGTTGACTGCCATACACCTGGGAATGGCCAACAATGATTCTTGTGTCAAACGGTCCAAGCAACTCACACGTCCGTTAGGACACGTATCTCCTGGGGAGCCTTTGAATATCTGTTCAGAGGTGAGCTAACGTGAGAAGGCGAAGGGGCCCCCTCTCCTTTAAAAAGGGGTTGGTGCGCTGGGCTTGGGACCCGCCACTTTAAAAAAAACCCCACAATGAAAACGAAAAGAAAGCCTCGGAAGGACCCCTTTGATGACGACCCCGGAACACGATACAAGGATCATGATTTGAGGATATGCACCTGGAATGTCCGCACCCTTAATTGGGATGGTGCAAGTATCCAGCTGGCTGATGTCCTCGAAAAATGCAAGGCTGACATCACCGCAATCTAAGAAATCCGATGGATAGGGCAGGGTTGCTCTAAAAAAGCGTCCTGTGACATCTACTGCGAGTAAGCGCGAATTTGGATGTGGTTTCGTGGTGAGTAGGAAACTACGTGGCCTCGTCTCTAGGTTCACACCTTTTGACGAGCGTCTAGCCGCGATACGCATCAAGGCTAAATATTTTTATATCAGCCTGATTTGTGCGCACGCCCCGACGGAAGCGAAAGACGACGATGCTAAAAATGAATTCTATGAGCGCTTGGAACGCCTGTACGAGCGCTGTCCCAAACACGATGTCAAAATCGTGCTTGGCGATTTCAACGCCAAGATTGGGAAGGAAGGAATCTTTGGCCCAACCGTCGGAAAATTTAGCCTTCACGAACCTACCTCCAATAATGGAGAGAGGCTAATCGATTTCGCCGCAGGTCGGAACATGGTAGTTAGTAGTACCAGATTTCAACATCTTAACATCCACAAGGCTACATGGCTGAGTCCTGATCAAAAAACACGCAACCAAATTGATCATGTTCTGATTGACTCGGACCACTATCTTGTCGCAGCCAAGGTACGCACTAGGCTCAGCGTAGTGCATGCCGCACGTTCCAACATGCAACGAAGGCTAGACGTCGGCAAGCTGCAATCATAGCAGACCGCCACAGCCTTCTCAAACACACTCTCCCGACTGCTCCGGGAAACCTCTCCGATTTCTCGAGATATATGTGAGCAGTGGACACATATTACACGCTTCATAGATAGGGCTGACAAGGATGTCATTGGTTATACAAAACCTGTGAAGAATTCTTGGTACGACGAGGAGTGTCGCAATGCTACTGCAGAGAAGAACGCTTCCTATCAGCGAACTCTGCAGTCGGGAGCAACGCGAGCTGTTAGAGAGCGATATCGAGAGAAACGGAGAGAGGAGAAACGCCTTTTCAGACGCAAGAAAAAGGAGCAAGAAAGGCGGGAGTTTGAGGATGTTGAGATGTTCCGTAACAGAAATGAAGCTCGAAAATTCTACCAAAAGGTCAAGCGTCTGACTGAAGGTTTTAAGCCCGGAGTAACTTTCTGTAAGGATGAGAATGAAAGTCTGGTAACGGATGAACAGGAATCACTGAGATTATGGAGGAGTCATTTCTCCAACCTACTCGGCGATGAAGAGCACAATACCGCCGAAAGAGAAATGACACCGGAACCACCAGTTAATGATGGCACTATTGTAGAGCCACCGGACTATTACGAGGTCGATTCAGTTATTAAAAAGCTGAAAAATAACAAAGCGGCAGGCTCTGATGGGCTGCCAGCTGAGTTATTTAAGACCGGCGGCGAAGAGTTGGTTAGGAGTATGCACCAGCTTTTATGCAAGATATGGTCCGATGAACGCATACCCAATGACTGGAATCTCAGTGTTCTCTGTCCTATCTTTAAGAAAGGAGACCCCGCTGTTTGCGCCAACTACCGCGGAATAAGTCTCCTTTCCATTGGATATAAGACTATGTCGGGCGTATTGTGTAATAGGCTGAAGCCATATACCGACTCACTGATAGGACGATATCAGTGTGGCTTCAGACCAAAAAGGTCGACCAGTGACCAAATATTCACATTACGCCAAATCTTGGAAAAGACCCGTGAGTTCAACAAAGACACTCACCACCTATTTGTCGATTACAAAGCCGCTTTCGACACGCCGATAAGAGCGAAGTTCTTCGACGCCCTGTCTGCACTAGGTATCCCGGCAAAGATTGTCCGTCTTTGCATGGCGACGCTATCTAGCACACAAAAACCTCTCCGACCCCTTTGATACCAAGAGAGGATTCAGGCAGGGCGATGCTCTATCGTGCGATTTTTTCAATCTCCTGATGGAATACATCCTACGCCAATGCCCGTACATACAGAGTATGTCGGGCTCGATCTTCCAAAAGGAAGTGATGCTGCTCGCTTACGCCGATGACATCGATATCATCGGTACGCAGGAACGGCGAGTCAGCAAGGCGTTCTCGGAGATTGAAAAACAGTCTCGGCTCATGGGTCTAGCGGTGAACGAGGACAAGACGAAGTACTTGGTGTCTTCTCGCACTACGTCAATGCGTCTTGGACGGTCAGTGACGATGGAGAATTTCAACTTCAGTGTTGTAGAAAACTTCGTCTATCTCGGAACAGAGATCACCAGCAACAACAACGTCAGCCTGGAGATCAGGCGAAGAATCACGCTTGCAAACAGATGTTTTTTTGGGCTGAGCAAGCAAATGAGAAGTAAAGCCCTCTCTCGACGGACGAAAATAAATATATATAAGACGCTGATACTCCCGGTCCTACTGTATGGCGCAGAGGCATGGACCGTGATTGCGTCGGACGAGACAGCGTTGGAAGTCTTCGAGAGGAAGATTCTTCGCAGGATCTTTGGTCCTATTAGAGTCGGCGACGAGTTTAGGTCCCGTATGAACCGCGAGCTGTACGAGCTATTCGATGAGGTTGACATAGTCCAGTGCATAAAATTCCAGCGGCTGCACTGGGCTGGGCACCTCATTCAAATGGATGAAAGAGCTCCAGCACGCATTGCTTACATGGGGGGCCCAAACTTGATTGGTGGATGCCGACATAGAGGAAGACCGGGCACTCGATGGAATGACCAGGTATGGAGAGATCTCTCCGCACTTGGCATTCAGAACGACTGGCGCCAGCGCGCACAGGATTATGGAGGCTGGCGCGCTTTCCTGGACGCGGCCATGACCGGCAGACGGTTGACTAACTAACTAACTAATATTAATAACCATAAAAAAAAACGAGAGTAATTATATAATTACTTTGCTAAACTCCTATGGACTACAAAGTTTACTAGGGTAGAAACGTTAGCTGGCCCAGCCTCACGTGAACCTTTGGACACCGCTACCACATCGTTTCCACCACTATGAACTGGCAGTCTGACGTAATAATTTTAATAATAATCAAGAGGGCTTTTGTACAAAACGAAATATATTAAAGGAAATGAATATGTAAAACAACCAAGTACGAACCCAGTGGAAAGTAATATAATAAAAATAAAATAAAAACGTGTGTATTAAAATGGTTACAAAAAAAAATTAATGGTAATAAAAAAGAACAATTAAGAAATAAAAAAAAATAAAAAAAAACTCGGAGCAACTGAAATATAATAATCCCAACATTCGCCGAATGTCGAACACAGTGTGCTCGCATTGAATATCTGTTCCTATAATTTCCAAAAATTATTGGAGTGCTTTGCATCGAGCAGAGTCGGCTATTCAGCTTCGAACACGTTCGAAATAAATCGTCGGCTAGTGATTAATCATTTAAAGGGAATGAATTGTGTTCTACTGGATATCAATAAAGTATATCAATCGCTGATAAAGCCGCTCATAGCATTCAGTGAGCAGGGTATTCGCAGTAGTATCAAATAGTTGCATTCAAGTGAACAAACAATTGTATCAAATATACTGACGCAACGATTTGTAGTGTGTGTCGCTGCCGATTGTTTTGTACAGTCAGACCGTATAATAAATATTTCGTACAAATAGAATAAGGGAGAAACCCAGTATACACAACCATTGCACTACGTTTTACGTTAAGTGAAAAAAGTTTAAGTGAATTCAATTAATTAATTAATACTGGTTTCGCAAATTCATTCAAGGTTGCCACTTTAAAGAGATCATCAAAAATATATGTGAAAAAAAAGAACGGAAGAGCCAGAGAGTGTAGCTTACACATATTGTAACTAACAAAAAGTTGTATAAAACATAAAATATTTAATTAAAAAAAAAAAAATCGATTATAAATTACATTTAATAACCCAATTACAAAATATACTAGGTTATATTCACATTAGAACCATATAATACACACACTATTATTATTTTAAGAAAAAAAACTCGATTATAAATTACATTAAATAGCCCGATTACACACACACTATTATATGCTCACTAGGGGCAAAGCTAAAATTAAAACCCTTAACCCATTCAGTTCTAGGAGTGGTTTGGGGAAAAGAAATTCGAAAGAACTGGTTTCTCCTACAAACACCAGTTATTTTCAGGTTGTTCCAATAATGCCAATGCGGGTGCCAACGCCACCAACTCGTTACCTCCAGATCTAACCAATCTCATTTCGGTGTACGAATCTTTCCACATACCCAACCCAATTAAGTACTTACCTTTGTTTCTTACCTTTTGTTTCTTAACGAGTTCATTTCAAATGTAGAATAAGTTCTTTTTCTCATTAGAGGGCTTGATTGCACTCCGTATGGGCAGGTATACTTCCGACATATACGAAACAAGATCGTAGGTTGAGCCAACGAAGCTCTCTATGTATCAGACATAGGCTTAAAGTGGGACGAGCTCAAAGAACATTTGTTGAGGCGTTTTTCTGATAGGAACGATTAACTTACCTTGCTACGTGACTTGTATGGCTTGGCTCACAAGAGCCTATCCATCAATGCTCTATACGAGAAGATAATTAAAACCAAACTTCAACTTTTTACGCAGCAGATAGAAGTGGCGCTGAACCCGCTGTAATAAGAGCAAAGAAAGATCTTTACGCAGGAGGGTGCCTCAACACCTTCTTGCAGAAATTAAAGGTCAGTTCGGAGTATCGGCCACGGAAAGGAGCTTCTCGAATTTAGAGGAGGCCTGGCTGCATGTGTCCAACGAGAGGGACATATTCATGCAGGAAAAAGCTAGTAAGCAAGCTATCCGCAATCAAGGCGGACAAGGCTTCTCTTCCTCCCAATCTCATAACAATAGTAGGAATAATCAGGAACGTAGTCGCAACACCCCTTACTCACGAGGAAAGCAGGTACCACGTTCAAACACCACGCCATAATGCCGTCAAAGCCGGAGCCAGTAGATAATAGGAGTGGGCAATCCCGTTTTAAATCAAGTGATTCGGGCAACACGAAACAAAGTTTTCAATCTGGTCGCCAACTCAATAATATCGTCAGCTCAATAAAATAGACGACGATCAGGTCGAAGATTTTCAAAAATCAGCCTCGGAGAACCAACCAGATATGTAAGCAAACAACGGTTGGGATCTACCTTACCGTTTATTTACGTAAGCTCCCCATTCGGGCGGCCATTACGATTTCTTTTAGACAACGGATCTACTAACACATTCATTAACCCTACATTTGTGCCTAAAAAGCACCAGATGGCTTTGAAAAAGCCAGTGACTATAAAAACAGCTCTGTACGAGAAAAAAGTAAATTACAGTATGTTAAGAGACTTCGAAACGGGTGGATGTTTAACGTTTCTTCTCTTTAAGTTCCATACTTTTTTCGAAGGGTTCATTGGGGTGGACATTAAAGAAACTTTAGGCAAATATTGACCTTCGCAATTCCATCGTAGCGTCACTAAGTACAACCCTCGAGATCCGTTTCGAAACTAACGTGTCTACGGACGTATTCTCGATTCCTGGACTTTGGAAAGGTGTGTTTCAAGTACCTGTCCAATTGTGTAAAGGGCAGTTTTATTGTAATAACACGGAAATTCATCGTAGAGTGTCTATTTCTAGCGGCCTTTACACAGCCGCTAATACTACAAGTTTAATGGAAGTACTAAATGACACTGAAGACGTACAACTCTTTTGTATTGAAAGCCCAGTAACCATCGATGAGTACATCGAGCTTAACTATACAATTTCCGACTATCATCTGCCGGATACCGGTAAAATTAAGTAATGGAGCATCGATACCGTGCACCTAAACACTGAGGAAAAGATAATGCAAAACGCTTAAAGACTCATTCTATCAAGAGGGGGATGCTTTGCCTTTTTTAAATAATGTTAGGCAAGCCATTCTCCCTGTAGACGATATTCCGATTAACACGAAGACATATCGTTATCTCTAGAAACATAAGGAAGAAGTAAAGCAACAAACTGCTAGTATGTTGGAAAAGGATATTATCAGACCTAGTCATTCGCCTTGGAGCGCCCTTGTCTGAATCGTTCCAAAGAAGTCAGGTAATAGCGGAGAACCTAAATGGAGACTTGTCATCGACTTCAGAAAACTAAACGAGAAAACTGTCTCAGATAGGTACCCAATCCCTAACATTAATGATATTCTCGATAGCATGGGAAAAACAGACTATTACTCCAAGATTGACTTCGCGAGTGGTTTTCACCAAATTGATATGAAGCCGTCTGACATTCCTAATACTGCCTTTACCGTCGAAGGTGGGCTTTACGAATTTATCAGGATGCCTTTCGGCCTAAAAAACGATCCAGCTACAATCCAACGTTTGTTTCCGTTTGTCTAATAAATCTAGACGACATAATTGTGTTTTCATCCTCACTTCAGAAACAAGATCTACGCTCGGCATTCAGTAGACTTCAAAAAGCGAATTTTAATATTCGAATAGAAATGTCGGACTTCCTCCGCAAAGATTTCGACTTTTTAGGCCATGTAGTTACGGGAGATGATATAAAACCAAATCCCAAAAAAGTTGAAGCGGTTAAGAAATTTACAATGCCTACAACCCGAAAACATATTAAATTTTTCTTGGGCCTTCTTGGTTATTATAGGAAATTTATTAAAGATTTTGCAAAAATAACCAAATCTCTCACAAAAACACTAAAAAGCATACAAAAGGTTAGAATCGATGACAAGTTCGTCGCAATATTCGAATTCTGTAAATCACTAATGATCCAATACTGCAACACCCAGATTTCGAAAAACCTTTCATACTTACGACTAACGCAAGCATCTTTGCATTGGGGGTAGTCCTTTCACAAGGGCCTTTTGGAAGCGATAGACCAGTGTGTTTTGCGAGTAGAACACTCTCTGACACGGTAGTGAACTACTCTACTATCGAAAAAGAGATGTTGGCAATAATTTGGGTCACAAAACACTTCAGACCTTACCTGTTTATGTTTACAATCGTCACGGACCATCAACCATTGACTTGGTTGATCAGTATTTAGGAACACGACTACATGATTCACTACAAAAAAGGTTCCCAAAACACTAACACCGATGCGCTTAGCGGAATGTTACCTGAAATAAATGTTCGTGATAACTTATCTGAACAAGGCACTTACGGAGACACGGTACATTCTGCCGAAGAGAATATTAGTAAGCAAATATCAATTTCAGAGAAGCCATTAAACGAATTCATTAACCAAGTTATTTTTAAAATTTACCAGAACCCCAGGAAATTGTGAGTTTTGATTTGCATAAAGTAACAAGATTACTGAAAAGCGTTTCAAAACCAAACGGTTTTTGCGTTATCTTTACTTTCGACGACATTTTCAAAACAATACAAAAACCATATTCACTTTACTTTTGACAAAGTGCCCTCTACAAGATCTATCGTTGTATGGTCATCTTACCCGACATAAATTCTACAGATGAACAAGAGCAGGTAATTCGCCGGTATCATGTTGACAATACCGCAATAGGAATGGACGACACATTTTTACATATTAAAAGACAAATCTACTTTCCTACGTCGATCTGTACTTGATCAATAGTAAATATATCAGTACAATTCTGGATAAGTTCTCTAAATTCGCAACCGGCTATACAATAACAGCCAGAGATTCCCTTAATGTATTGAAATTTCTAAAACAGTTCATTGCAACCCACGGTACTCTTAAACTCATGGTATGTGATCAGGGCTCCGAATTCTCATCAAACATTTTTAGAGATTTCTGTAAGCAATACAACATTGTTTTACATTTAACGTCATTTCAACAATCTTCGAGGAAGGCTCCAGTTGAAAGGTTGCATTCCACCCTCACGGAAATTAATAGAATCATAATACATGAATGAAAAAAAACTACACTTTCGTGCGACCATGATGAAGTTTTCGCAGAAACGCTTATAACGTATAATAACGCTATACACTCCCACTAATTCATTATTCAGTGGTAGAACCCACAGTTTCAACCAAACAGTGGAGTTCAATACTGAACAGGAGTTTTTGAAAAAACTTAACGAGTACCAGAAGATCATTTATCCCAAGATAAATAGAATTCTGGTACAATCAACCTCGGACAGAATCACAAAACAAAATGTTTGACAGCAAACACAACAGTATTTATGAAAGAAAATAGGAAGAACAAAACAACCGCTCGGTTCTCGAAGCACAAGGTACAAGAGGACAGAGGTATTTCTTTTGTTTCTTCCCGTGATCAAAAGATTCACAAATCAAAGATTCGAACAAAATTTTTCCGGAGTAGTGAACAGACTTGACTTTTTCTGACTTCACTATCTCGACGCTAACTCGATAAACGTCGACATTATCGGACTTGGACAACCCTTAGTAAATATCGACCTGGGGCCAGCGAGGATTATCTCCTCCTACACGAATTTACTACACGTAATCAACTTGGACGACTTGAAGAATTGTGCAGAACAAAACAAACAAAGCATACAAACTGTGCGCATGGACAATGACGACACCTTAACTGAAGCTATTGATACCCTGGACTATAAAAACAAACTCTCAACGCTAGACTAAGCTCTTTCTTCCCTATTTTCAAAACGAAAAGATGTTTAGTAAATGGCTTGGGTATCGCAATTGAATACATCACTGGTAACTTGGACGTTGCCGATGCTAGGAGAATTAACGACGAAATGTCTAGCATCAAAGTAAGCGAACAATTCGTTATCCAGTATATCAGCAAAGAACAAGAACTTATAAATAAGTTCTTAAAAACCACTCGTAATTCAATCAACAAAAAATTGAAAGAGGGCCATCTAAACTTACAGATGCTTATCCACATATACAGGATTGGCTCCAATATTGTTTTGATTGTCAGACAATTGAACAATATAGAAGAAAGCATGTTGTTAGCCAAACTGGGCCTCACTCCCAAGTTTCTATTGAATAATGTGGAAATTGGGGGCATCACTCGAATCTTGCTCAAACAGAATGTAACGATTTTTTCTGAAGAACAAATCTACGAACTATTGGAACTAGAAACTTTCCAAAATAATAGTACAATAGTTTTCAACTTCCTTACCTTACTTTCTTACCTTTCCCCATATTATTCCTACACCAATTTACATTACTAGACGAATACTAAGCCCTAAATATGCTATATATGATAAGAATAGTATAAGTCGTATCGACGCATACTGTCCGAAGGCAGCTTCTACTGCAAGCAGACAACTACAACAAATTCAACATGCTTGGATCATATATTGAAGAACCTACCTCCAACTTGTGAGACCGATCATGTGGGGGACAAAGAAGAAATCTTTGAACCTGAAAAACAGTACATCTTCATATTTAACGCTCGAAACCTCGTCATCAAATCCAACTGCGGGGACCAATTTTTCCTGAACGGCTCAGCGCTAGTGTATAAATAGTATAAGAATAGAATACGTAAATAGACTAATAAAAATATTGAAACAATTTAAATGCTGCATACAAACAATCGACATGCACTTGAATTATTTTGGTTATTAAAATTAGATATTTTATGCGTTTTTCTAAACACACTGATTATGACCCATGCCACGTTTTTATGGCTTAACGATAAACACATACGTGAAAAATATGTACAAATATTCCTCTGCATTCTAATTATGTGACAAAAACATTTCAAAAAAACGGAAAAGGGATCGAACGAACGCTTGCTGTGATTTTTATTACGGCTCGATTATGTGCGCGACGTCTGCACTCCGTACTCACCTTGCAACCGAATACACTTGAGTTTTATTACGGTATGACTACGTGCGACGAATGCAGTATGCAGAACTAACAAATTTAACAACACTAAGTTCATGTGCTTAACAACTAGTACGCTACAAAAACTGTACAGTCAATCTAAGGAATCTTCCATCATCTTCATCTTTTTAACCGGAACTCCACTCTAATGGGGAGGAGTTACCGTAGTTGCTAGCAATACGGCACCAAATAAACTCCCTCGCAACTACGCCACTTGCAATACTGTTTCGCGTTTATAGAACGGAAACTTGGCCTTATACAGTCTTTCGTGTCTATATAAACGCCGACGTCAGCAGTATACTTTGTTGCAGCCAAACATAAATAAGCAGCTGCAACCAGCAAAACCACAACAAGCAGCAACTATGTAGTATGTAGTTAATAACTTTAAGCTTACATATCATTAATTTTTATTGCGACACTTGAGTCGCTTATATACAATAATTGTTTATATTATAAATTCTTTTGGCACTTGTTTGAGTTAGTCTGTTACGAGTACTGAACATGTATACTTGCTTAAGAGTATTGAATCTGTAAACCTGTTTTAGAATTTATAATAAATAGTAACAATAACCATAAAAACAAATTGGGCGTAATTATATAATTATTTTGCTGAGCCAGATTGAAGTTTTTCGACGCACTGTCTGCTCTAAGTATCCCGGCAAAGATCGTTCTATCTTACACACAAAGCGTTGTCAGAGTGGGGGAAAACCTCTCTGACCCCTTTGATACCAAGAGAGGTTTCAGGCAGGGTGATGCTCTTTCGTGTGATTTTTTCCATCTTTTGATGTAATACATGCTACGCCAGTGCCCGTACATACAGAATATGTCGGGCTCGATAAGAAAAATAAGAAGTAAAGCCCTCTTTCGAAAGAAGAAAATCAAAATATATAATATAAAAGGAGAGGGGTTTACTCTATATAAAGACGAATATCAAGATCTATAAGACGCTGATACTCCCGGTCCAATTGGATGAAGCAGAGGCATGGACCGTGATTGAGTCAGATGAAACAGCGTTTGAGGCCTTTGAGAGGAAGATTCTTCGCAGGATTTTTGGTCCTATTAGAATCGGCAACAAATTTAGGTCCCGTATGAACCGCGAGCTGTTCGAGCTATTCAATGAGGTTGGCATAGTCCAGCGCATAAAATTCCATCGGCTGCACTGGGCTGGTCACCTCATTCGAATGGATGAAAGAGGAAAGAGGAAGAGGAGGAAGCACAAATAGTAGAAGGTCAGGCACTTATTGGAATGATCAGGCATGAAGAGATCTCTTTGTGCTTGGCATCCAAAACAACTGGCGCAAGCGCGCATAAGATTACGGCATATGGCGCGCCTTCTTATATGCGGCCATGACCAATACGGTTGACGGCCATTGTACTGTGTTATCATATTCAAAAAAAAACAAGAGAGAAACATTTTTTTTTCAAATGCAACGTCTTATTTTATTTGCAGAAAAAAAGTTTCTCGTTGCATTGAATGGCATGTCAGGCCTTTACGGTGAATGCAGCTTGCAATCGGTTCATTTCTTTTGAAGCTGCAATGAAAGAGAGTCGGACATGGTCCGCGATCAAGGAATATATTTACATTATTAATTTAATTGATTAACCAGTGACTATAAAAAGTGCTCCTGCCTGAATTAAAAGGGAAACAAACTGTGTTTGGTCAATTTGACATAAGGAAAAAGAAAAGAAAAAAATCAGTTTTTGATTTTTTTTTTTTTGATTCCTGCCCATACGCTGTTGGTGCGGCCTAATGATCTACCTATTGAAGTCAGTTACAAGCCGGGGGTTGTTTCTGTTCAACGCTCTTCACAAGACTACCTTTTATTTCGTTCGTCTTTTTTACATTCCACATTGCATACTTAAAACTAAAAAGAAGCATAGACATACACTTCTTTGCTTATGGCTACGAGACAGAGCAAGAAAGACTACAGGATAGAAACTTAAACACACATACTTATATATATGCTGCGCTCACAATAGAGCAAGCGCAACCTCATTGCACAGTGGGTTGGAAGTGAATATTACTACAATTCGGCCTTCCTGACTTTGGGATCTCCTGATACCATTTTTGTTTACAATTGCGGCTTAGCTTACATAATTATCTGCTTTACTTTTGCGTGTTATACTTCTTGTTACGATTCTGTTTTCATTAAAATTTTGTTTACTTTCCTTAGTCTTTTCATTTTCATTTAGATTATCATTATTTGTTTCTTGTACATTTTCATCGTTTATAATATTTTCACTATTTATCAAATCTTTGTTATTATTTACATGTTCATTGTTTCTTATATCTATTTCATCTTCAACATTTCACTTGTTATTTATACATTTATTGTCTGTTACATTTTCATTATCTGATATATTTTTGTTACTTATCTCAGTTTCGCGACCATTGAACCAAGGTTTCAAATTTCACACTGCCCAAATCCCTTTGTAAGGTAGCCTTGATAATTGGAAACCCTCAACATCCTCCAATAGATATCTTTCATTTTCAAAAACTTTTGTGGTCCTTAAAATTTTTGTATTCATTTTCGTGATACTGCTATGTGTGAATCAAAACTTTTTACCGTAACATAGTCTCCTATCTTGTATTTTTGTCGTTTTTTGTCTGAGTATCGCTTGTTATAGTCTTGTGTCGATACTTGTATTTTTTCAACTTGACATCGAATTTTGTCACGTCCCTTTCAATTAATTCCTCTTCTTGGTTAAGAATATTTTCTTTTAAGTTATCAACTATGCTGCCTTTCTGATCTTTTCACAAAAACATTTTGCTAGGATGTTCGTTTATCATCCTATGTACTGTATTATTCATGGTAAACTCTACCCGTTCAAGAACATCTTCCCAGGACAATCTTTTTTCAGAATCTATCAATTTAGCCAACATAGGGCCTAAACTCCTGTTTACCCTCTCTACCTGTCCGTTAGTAGGGGTACCCGTTGCAATTTTAATATGTCGTATATTGCTGTTGCCTTGGAATTCTTCAAATTCATTTGATTTTGTTCTCTGTCTGATACAATAGTCTTAGGTCGACTGTACGACCTAAAATAATCCTTGAGTGACATTATAACTTATTTTGTATTTTTCGTTGTTGTAGCATGCAATCTAACGAATTTTGTATATGCATCAGTTACTACAAATATATGATTTTTTTAACTTTCCCTGTTTTCTATGATCTATATGTAAAATATCAAAGGGTGTGTCTCCTTTTGGTATCATTTAATCCTTCTGGCTTTCCACTTTTTGCTGAATAAGCTATGCATTTTAAACAATTTTTGATATGGCTCTCTACTTTTTTGCGCATTTTGGGGAACCAATAAGCTTTTTGTATTAAATCGGTCACTTTGTCGATCCCTACATACCCCATTTCATTGTAGTACTTAAAGAGGACATGATACTCCATTGCTATTGGAACAAAAAAACATATTGAATCTCCTTTTTTCCTATATACAATGCCGTTTCGCATTTCGTATTGACCGTGTTCTGACTTTATTAGTAACTCTTTTATTTCACTTATCTGTTTGTCTTTGGACTGACATATTACTAGATTCTCTTCGAAAGTACTTGTTTCAATACCCATTATATTTGTGTTTCTGCTTAGCGCGTCAACATGTTGCATTCGTTTTCCTGCCCTATGTTCAATTACATGGTCATAATTTTGGAGCTCTAAGGCCCACCTCGCTATCCTTGGGTTAAGCTCTTTTTTATTTAGCGTAAGCGTTAACGAATTGCAATCCGTGACTATTTTAAATTTAATGCCTTGTAAATATACTCGGAATCTTTGTAAGGCATTAATTACTGCCAAGGTCTCAAGCTCAAAGCTATGATACCTCGACTCCGTATCTGTGGTTCTTTTTGAATAATAAAAAACTGGGTGAAATTTCCCGTCACCTTTTTTTTGTAGTTAGATCGCCCCAAACCCAATCGCTCTTGCGTCGCAATGTAACTCAGTTTCATCTTTTGGATTATATAGTGCTAGGATTGAAGATGCAACAAGTTTTTCTTTTAGGAAGTCGAACGTTTTCAATTCGTCTGGTCCGAAACGAAATTTTTTGTTTTTTCGCGTTAGATCATAAAGTGGTTTGGCTATTATCGAGAAATCTTTAATGAAACGCCGATAGCAGGAACATAATCCTATAAAACTTTGAAACTCGTGTACATTACTTGGCACTGGAAATTTACTGATTGCTTCTAATCCACTTTCATTTGCTTTTATTCCGTAGCCTGTAATGGTATAACATAAATATTTTACTTCGGATTTTAGGAATTCACACTTATCTAAACGTAACTCTAGCTTGTTGTCAACTAATCGTTTAAAAACTTCTTTTAACACAGAGAAATGTTCTCTAACATCTTTGGAATCGATCATTATGTCGTCTAAGTATATTCTTTTTCATTTCGTACCATATCTGCAAAAATTTCGCTAACACGTATGTACCCTTTTTCTAAATACTTATCTAGAGTTTTTTGCAACTCATTTTTTTCTAAGTATGACAATCGTCTTGGGGGGCAATTAAATGGCTTCGTATCTTTCAATGTCAATTTCATTTTACATTTAATTTTTGGTTCATCAGGTCGTTGTGGCGAAACATAGAATTCAGAAAATATTTTTTTAAAGGTCTATTGATCTGCATAAATTATTTTCTTTCCTACTACTGTGTGTTGTTCTTGCGAT